>JBBGZY010000691.1:2950000-2970000 GCA_037952925.1 Lithobates clamitans
CTAGGACCACACCACTCCGATTGTGCCCGATTTCATGAGCTAAGCAGGGTGGGGCCTGGTTAGTACTTGGATGGGAGACATCAGGGGTAAGGTCTTGGTGATTCCTAGGATTATTTTTCATTACTATTTAATTTTATTATTTTAGTTTTGGGTTTTTGAGCGCTGTACTAGTTATATACTAGGGGTGCTGAAATGAATCGCTGCATTGATGCATCGCGATTCGGGTGTCCCCGATGCAGCATCGGTGCATGCGTCCTGAAAAATCTATTTCTTGCTCCGCCCCCTCCCGAGAGAGCACTCTGTGCGTAAAGCTGTTACTAGTGTGTGTATATTTCGCTCATGTGACTCCCGGCTGTGCCTCCCTCTCACGTCTCTCCTGATGTCAGCCCCGCCTGCCTCTCTTCTGACCTGATAGCACCAGTCAGTGGGCGGGGCTGACATTAGGAGAAACGTGAAAGGAGGGAGGCGCGGCCGGGAGTCACATAAGCGGAATATATACACACTAGTAACAGCTTTACGCACGGAGCGCTCTCCCGGGAGAATTCCCTGCTGACCTCAGGAGAGATGGGACATACGAGAACACCGGCAGCTGGAATGGAGATCGGGGGGAGATCGTGAGCAGGCAGATCGTCCTTCTCATTACAGGCTGCCACCAGCACTGGCAGAGCAGCAAGTACGTACAGAGGGGGAGGGGGGCGCTGTGACACAAGTCCATATCATAGAATTGTCTTCTATGTGCCTTCATCACACCACAACTCTGCATTATTTTCCGCAGTCTCTGACCGTCTCCTGTAGCATGTCCGCAGTCTCTGACCGTCTCCTGTAGCATGTCCGCAGTCTCTGACCGTCTCCTGTAGCATGTCCACAGTCTCTGACCTTCTCCTGTAGCATGTCCGCAGTCTCTGACCATCTCCTGTAGCATGTCCGCAGTCTCTGACCATCTCCTGTAGCAAGTCCGCAGTCTCTGACCATCTCCTGTAGCAAGTCCGCAGTCTCTGACCATCTCCTGTAGCAAGTCCGCAGTCTCTGACCATCTCCTGTAGCAAGTCCGCAGTCTCTGACCATCTCCTGTAGCAAGTCCGCAGTCTCTGACCATCTCCTGTAGCAAGTCCGCAGTCTCTGACCATCTCCTGTAGCAAGTCCGCAGTCTCTGACCATCTCCTGTAGCAAGTCCGCAGTCTCTGACCATCTCCTGTAGCAAGTCCGCAGTCTCTGATCATCTCCTGTAGCAAGTCCGCAGTCTCTGACCATCTCCTGTAGCAAGTCCGCAGTCTCTGACCATCTCCTGTAGCATGTCCGCAATCTGACCATCTCCTGTAGCATGTCCGCAGTCTCTGATCATCTCCTGTAGCATGTCCGCAGGCTCTGACCGTCTCCTGTAGCATGTTCAGTCTCTGATTGTCTCCTGTAGTATGTATGTAGTCTCTGACCATCTCCTTTAGTATTTTGGAAGAGAGCCTGGAGCTCCTCTGCTGTCTTTTTCTTAAGAACAGATAGAATTTAAAAAAATGGAGTTCTCCTGACTACTTGAATTTTTTTTTAATGAAAACCATGAGCACTTGCGGACTTGCACTGTAATCGTGATGCATCGCGGAATCTAATCGAATCGTTGACTTGATAATGGTAATCGAATTGAATCGTGAGGCCATTGAAGATGCGCACCCCTATTATATACCTGTTGTGCCAAGTACCTGGGCAGCTAATATATGCACAGATTCACTTGGACATAGGTATTTCATTTCTATTTTTAAATTCTACCAGTAAATTCCCTCAAAAATAGAACCATCATCATTTATAAGAAACACCACTGTAGATTACTGATCTATGGAATATAGTATTGCCTTTAGGAGATCTGGAAGGATTTTCTTCCTGTTGGAGCAAATTGGACCATGCTTTATAAGGGGTTGTGCCTGTCTAGTCCACTGTGGGGTAAGGGCTCTGAGGAAGCAAGGGTTATTACATTTTATTTCTGTCATTTATTTACTTTTGTTTTTCCACCTGACCAACTATATAATTATGTACGATTTCCCCTCAACATATATTAGATAGAAAACGGACAGAATCAAGTCATCCAGAGGGACACAGGAAAATGTGCCTTCTTCCCGCTATCCTCATTCTTCCAGGGCTCTGGCACATTACATAGCTTTGCTGCAGGACTTTTTTTTCATTGTCTATTGATTGAACAAGGCCCAGGTGGATGTTTTCTGCATCTGCACAGCTTCATGATAGATCACTTCTTCCACTGACCCGACCTTCATTTTCAAGGTCAACCTGCATTTTAAAATTCTAGTTACCTAGTGCCATACACACACTAATAAACCTTGTTTAAATTTTGACAAGTAGAGTAAAACAAAAATGCATTTAAAACCGACTAAAAAGGACACTGCCTACTTGCCGAGTGTCTTGAATTCTGATTTTGGTGTCTTAAGCATTACAACATATCTATTCCACTAGCTAAACCCCTTCAACTCCCAGTGCTCTTAAGTGGTAAATGGCACTTAATCTGACTTTGTAACAAAAGAAGACAAGTGAACACTATGGTCCAGGAAACATACCACCTCATTACTGGAACGTGAAAGTGAGTTTGCACTTTATTATAATACAAAAGGCTGTATTTACTTGGACATGCCCTACAGCAAGCCTAAAAATTATGGCTAGAGTGGACTTTCTGACCTTCACACACATCTGTAATGTTTCCTAGATAACATCTGTTCACTGACAATTTTACTAGTAAAGTAGAGATGCTCTTTTAAAGGGGTAAAGGTCGCTTTTTGCCAACAAAAATAATAAATGCACATTTTTTTTGCAAGTAAAAAAAATGTGCATTTTTTGTTGTTGCAGTTGCCTGTAAAGTATTGCACCGGTGATCTGCAGATCGCTGATGCCATGCAGGTCTCTTGCAGATCTGTCAGTGTATCTGCTTCCTCGTACCTCCAAGCGTTTTTTAAATTTTTTTATTTTGACAGCTAGCAGGGAGGAGAAGATCCCCCCCCCCCCCAGCTGTCGGCGCGGGGGATCGGTTTCATGACCGCTTACATGTTACACTCTGAATATGGGTGTAACATGTTATGAAAGGTGAACTTATCCTTTAAGCCTCATGCAGATTGGACGTTTTTAGATACAGATAGAGCTTTCTTTTGGTAGCATTTTTGCTAAATAAACTGGAAAAAAAAATTCTTAGCTTCGGTTATAAAACTTTGTAAATAAGCAATTCTCCTTTACTGATGTGTGCTGATGAGGCTTGCACTGGTGGGCACTGAGGAGGCGGCACTGATAATCAGGGCACTGATCATCTGTGTAAATATCCTGTCACACTTGCCAGTTAACGGCTCTCCTTTCCTCACGCTGTGACAGTGCATTTGGAAAGTAATAACCAGGCAAGTTTGTGTACATGTGATCAGCTGGGGTTGGACACAGCTGATCACATGGTAAAGGGCGGCTGTGATTGGCCCGTTACCATGATCTATAAACAGCGGTGTTCGAAGGACACGGCGATCATAGAATGCATAGGATGAGCGCCCCAGGGGGCACGCAGGGGGTGTGGTTCTGGGAGGATGTTCATGGAAGCCAGATGTAGCCATCTTTCGGCCATAGAGCTGGCATGATGTCATTAAAAAACAAAATTAGACCTGCTCAAGCAAGCTACTGAACCAGTGACCGAAGCAAACCTACTAATACGCTTTTCAAAACGATACCTTCAGGATTTCAGGACTTCTTGCATTACAGGCATTAGAATGAGCATATACTGCCATAAACGTCACCACTTGGTGCAGCTTGCAGCCTCTTAAAGAGTTTTATAAACTGCCGGCAATAGGGCTGGATGATGCATCTGTGCCTCCTGCCCACATGAAACTTCTGGAACCTTCTGCACATGAGTCAAATGCCCAGTGTGCAGAAGCCTTAAGTGGCCCCTTTTAAAGGAGGACACTGGAAGTGACACAGAAATGCCTTAAAAAAAAAAAAAAAAAAAAAAAAAAAAAAAAAAGTGACCACCCAGCAAGGGGACTTACCTAGTCGCAGGCCTCCAGGGGTCAGAGCACTCTTATCACCAGGGCATGTGTTCTTGTTGGCAGTTATAGATACAAGCTCAAGCACCCGCTCCGCTCGTGCTCCATCCATACCTTTAGGCCTGAGGTCTACTAGCACAAGGTGGTTATCTGTTCCTCCTGAAAGGGGAATGAGGTTATGAAAGCCATGACTCAAAGTATGCTGAACAAAGGGTCAGAAAAGACAAACCAATCAATCATGTCATTATGGATTCCCAAAAGGTTTGAAACTATCTTGGTTAATGTGGGTACAAAGTGGCAAGGCTTGGGTTTTTAAATACATTTTTTTCTGGTAATGAATTACTCAACATCAAATCCTATTCCCTTAGGATGAGCAGCAGATGACATTTTCTAGTTTAAAAATTGAGCTTGCCATTTCACCTCTACACTTCCAGCTTGTACGTAGGGCAATCATCATTATCAGCTCTGTCAAATTAGCAGGGAGGTGATCCTTCAGGAGGCAGCAAAGCAGAAATTAATAGTGTTGATCTTCCTGACTGTGCAGTGTTCCAAATGTGTAAATCACAAGATAATCGGAACAGAATTACAGATTTTATAGCAGTAAAAACAGTAAACATATGTATTTTAACTGTTTATTAAGATACATGCCTGGAGGTGTACTTTAAATGCGATGGTGGTGCTTTTCTTACTAGAAATGGTATCTCCAGCAAAATTCTTCAGCAATGTGATTGATCACTATTGATGGAGTCAAGATGGAAATTTTGAACCCCCACGGTGATGATAAATTGCCAACAATCTCACTGGGATATGCTTTCTTCTGTATAAATACTATTATTTTTTTTCTATATTTAACCTAACTGTATTACTGCAAAAACATTGCTTCTTTACAAGAGCACCACAACCAAGAGGCTCTGCATTTGCCTGTCTGAAGCAAGAGTTTGGAACCCTCCACAATGTGGTTAGAACCAGCAGATGGCTTAAATTTTATGACAAAAAACCTTTTTCATTGAAGAGAAGTTTTGTTTTGATCAAGGTCTGGAATAAAAAAATTCATCATGGTCAGGATGATTTTTTTCTTCAATTTCTGACCAGGAGACCGTGCGCAAAGCTCCACCTATTAAAGAAATGTGTTGTGTACATAGCTCAAGCATACATTTACACAACTGAATGATTTAAACCAGTGACAACGTCTTCCTCACCACTGCTTCCTGCAGGTTTGATCAGTAGGACCTTTAGAATTTCAATAGAGTCTGAGAGTGAACATATCTGCCAGTTTTGCCGTGCTTTCCCCTCAGAATATTCAAACATTCTCTGAGAATCCTGTGTCATTGGCACATCACAGAAAAAAAATTCTGAATCACATATTTAGTAGCAAGAAAAAGCATATGAGCCCCTTGGAATGGACTGGTTTTATGCAGTAATTTGCCACAAAATGTGATCTGATCCTTATCTAAGTCACAGCAGACAAACAAAATGTGCTTAAGCTGATAGCACACCAACAACTCTAAATTGTTATCTTTATTGAACAAACCCATTAAACATTGGGAATGCTAGAGGAAAAAGTAAGTGAACTAATTACTTCCATTATAGCCAATTGAAGTCAATTGAAGTCAGTAGTGTGCACACCTGGAGTCCAATTAAAGCGAGGTTCCCATTAAAAAAAAAATTAAAAGTCAGCAGCTACTAATACTGCAGCTGCTGACTTTTAATCTGACATTTACCTGTCCCAGGGTTCATTGATGCGGGGGATCGAAACCCCGCTCGTCCCCCTCTACGCTCGGCGGCGCCGGCATCTTAACCGTGGGCGCCCGGCTGTGGCTTCACAGCCGGGCACCCACTGCGCATGCGCGAGCCGTGCCATCACTGGCCCCGCAATCATCTGGGACCGGTCACGTGTCCAAGATGATTGACAAGAGGGAGGGTGGAGAGGTCATCTCCCTTCCTGGGCCGAGGGAAGGGACGTCAGGAGCCCAGGCACCGAAGTGGGCAGACTACGAGGGACCCCCTAGCAATAGGCATTTAGAGGTGAGTAAAAAAAAAATTCTAAAAATGTTTTTATTTTTTTTTAAGCACTTTACAAATTTTTTTTTTTGGGGCGGAACTGCACTTTAATGAAATGAGACTGGAGGTGTGGTTTAAAACGACTTTGATAAAAGACACTTAAACATTTTAAGATTGCTGTTCATAAGAAGCATCAGCTAATGTGAACGATGCCTTGCAAAAAAAGAGCGCTCTGGAGACATACAATCAAGAGTAGGTGATCTGCATAAGGCTTTAAAGAGGTGCAAAGCAATCTCAAAGCAGAATCTTCAAGGCAGTAAAGAACCCACGAGTAACAGCTAAAGGCTTGAAGACCTCACTGGAACTGGAACTGAAAAACACTGCTCATTAGTCTACCATAGTATACCATAAGTCTTTGAAAAGGCAGTGTGTCCATGGCAAAAACACCACGGAGGAATCCACTGCTTTCCATAAAGAAAAAAAACACAAAAAAAAAACATTGTTGCGTGTCTGGTTTGCCAAACAGCACCTTGGCTAGCCTCAAAGCTACCGAGGAAATGTTTTGTGGACCAATTAAACAAAAGTTGAATCATTCAGGAAAAAAAACTCTGCACTATGTATGGTGCACAAAAGGCACAGCTTACCAACATCAAAACATCATACCAATGGTGGTGGGAACATCATTACTGGGCTGCCTATGGGCATGAATTTCCAAGTTTATCAAAATATCGTTACGGATACTGTCCAGCACTATGAATGTTTAATCGGTGTGTTCAATAAAGACATAAGGACTTAGAATTGTTTGTGTGTTATCAGCTTAAGCACATTATGTTTGTCTATAATTGTGAAAACCAATTCCAAGAGGTTCACCTATGTTTTCTTGCCAAAGTATATATTTCTGTTTAAAAACATAATATCTTTATAAAATTCAGACATCCAGTATAGCATCCTTCAATCATAACATTTCCAAAAATACAGTATTCGTTATTAAATACCTGAGACAAGTGTGTACCCCTTCTTAAGTAGGGAAGAGGCCATTGCCTTAGCATTTTTTAGGACCTGCAGGGCATATTCATGGAACATTGGAGAACTAGCCTGTGGATTAAAAGAATAGTTCAGTATAACATTTAACACGCATCAGTGTATGGGTCATGTTTATTCCACATTCTATTATACAAATATCTTAAACTCTTAAGAGCTAATTCACCTTCATTCTTTCTACCTATAAATAAAGGGCAAGTTCACCTTTACAGAAAAATCTGTAAAGTGAACTTACACAGGACCCCCTCCTCACAACCCCCCCCCCTAGTCCCGCTGACCTGGAGCCCGGCGATCTCCCGCCATGAGCCCTCATATAGCGGCCTCACCGGTCCAGGGCGTAGAAATCCCCTCGGCTTAATTTCCAAAACGTACCTTGTCAGGAGGTATGTTTAAGAGCATTCTAATTGGTTGGTGCCGTCACATGGGCGGGGGGCGACCAATCAGAACCCGCGTAGTCCATTATGTCACCGCAGGCGAAGAGAAAGCCGTGGGGATTTCAAATCCCCTAACTGGTAAAGTGGCGATACGATGTGTCAGGCCGGACGATTGACGGTCTCCAGGTTAGCGGGTCCAGGTGCGATGGGGACAGAGTCCAGTGTGAGTTCACCTCACAGATTTTCTGTAAATGTGAACTTACACTTTAAAGTAGAATCCAGCCTAAAGCTGTAAAAATCGAGTTGTTACTGTATTAATAACAATATTTCAATAATTCATATTGATGAGAAAAGTTCCAAGAAAAATCCGTTACACGAGAAAAAGTTCTCGTGTAAAACCTCCAAAATTGATTTAATGATCAATTAGCAAAATGTTACAAAAACAATTTCAAAATGTAGTATACAAAAATAGATTATTCTTAAAATTAAATTTCAATCAGATATGTCTGGGTGTAAAAGCTTCGATGTCTTGAGATCTGTGTGTGTGTGTCTGTGTCTTCATGGAGAGCTGCAGTGCAAGTGTAAGTCTTCCCCCACAGCCTGTCTGTCCTCCTTCAATTAACCCCCACCTTTTTCCAAAGAGCCTGGCCCAAAAAGCTTCATTATACTTATAGTACCACAGAAAAGACCGGGAAATTCAGTCCCTCCAACATTCCTAAGGGTGGGGCTATGAACTATATGAGAATAGCTATCATTTACCTTCCAATATATACATTTCCTTTAAACATATAAAATCCTACATATTAGTATACATTTAAAATGCAGTGTTCTTATTAATATCCTAATCAAGAAATATAGTAATGTAAAGAAACAGCTTATTCTTAACATACTGGAACTTTGTGTCTTTAGAAAAGATTGTAACTTTATCTCCTACGATGGGGGAGGTGAATGGTCGACACTAAATTGTATCCATATGTGAGATGAATCTCTCCCAAGAAATGCATACGAAGCCTATACCAGCATAAACTTTCATGAGTATAAAAACCTATATAACTTCACCTTTTCCCAACCTAGAAGATATATATATATACAATTCAATTATCACAAGAACTCAACCATTCATAAATTCTGATATTCTAACAGGGGCCGACCAATCAGAACCAGCGTAGTCCATCATGTCACCGCAGGCGAAGAGAAAGCCGCGGGGATTTCAAATCCCCTAACTGGTAAAGTGGCGATACGATGTGTCAGGCCGGACGATTGACGCTCTCCAGGTTAGCGGGACCAGGTGCGATGGGGACAGAGTCCAGTGTAGGTTCACCTCACAGATTTTCTGTAAAGGTGAACTTACACTTTAAAGTAGAATCCAGCCTAAAGCCAACTAGTCTTAAAAATGCTCGCTACCCCCGCCTAACACCTATGCTAACTACCCTGTGAAAGAAAGTAATATATACTTACCTATTTTTAGCCCGTTCTGGTCCCGTCACGTGATCCCCTAAATCAGCCAGCAGCAGCTACAAGGGAGAGGAGAGAGCACTTAACAGCTAGTAAAGCCTGTGATGACATTACCCTTATGCTACTGCGGCCCATCCATTGTCAGCACTCCCACCTCTCTTGCAGTCGACGTTGTCCAACACAGGAAAACCGGTTCACGTGACTGGACTGGAGCAGCATGAAAATAGGCAAGTATATACATCTTCCTTATACAGGTTAGCCAGCATTAGTGTTAGGAGGGGAAAGGGAGCTTTAAGACTAAATTTATCCCAGAATTCTACTGTAAAGTATTACTGTGTTTTTCATTATTTTGTTTTAAATACATTTTTTCACAAATCATTTTGCTATGCATTTGGCCCTGTTTACTTTTTCAGATTTTGTTGGTTGCCATAAGCAAGCTGTACACACTTGGAGCACCGGTGTTCACAGACATAATTCCCAATAGAATCATGTGACCCGATTTTACCTGTCAAGTTAAGAGTATATAATAAAAAATAAAAATAAAAAAAATTAGTACCAAAGCACAGGGACATACAAATAGCACCTGGGAAAATTCCCCTGAAAAGTAGGATGCCTTCATATCCCTATGTTAGTTTTTTCCTATTTGGTGCTTTTTCGGCAGATTTAAGAATAGTGTTAAATATTAACCACTTCCCGCCCGGCCTATAGCAGAATAACGGCCGGGCGGTGGTTCTGTTATCGTAACTGAGCGTCATATGACGCCCTGCAGGATAACAGCCACCGCGCTCCAGTGTTGGCGCGCATCGCGGAGATCGGTGGTGCGTTGTGTCAGTCTGACACAACACTACACCGATCTCGGCAAAGAGCCGATCACAGCTGATCACGATGTAAACAGGAAGAGCCGGTGATCGACTTTTCCTCACTTGCGTCAGACGCAAATAAATAGAGGAGAGCCGATCGGCGGCTCTCCTGACGGGGGGGTCTGTGCTGATTGTTTATCAGCGCAGCGCCCCCTCGGATGCCCACACTAGACCACCAGGGAAGCTGTTAGGACCACCAGGGAAGCCCCCAGCATTTGGATTGCCAGGTACATCCCCCATGGCCATCCACATGTGAAAATCAATGCCCAACATATGCCAATCAGTGCCCACAAATGGGCACTGACTGGCACCTCTATGGCACAATAAAAATTAGTGATGCCCAACAATGCCACCCATCAGTGTCATCAATGCCACCCATCAGCGCCACCCACGAGTGCCCATCAGCGCCACCCACGAGTGCCCATCAGCGCCACCCACGAGTGCCCATCAGCGCCACCCACGAGTGCCCATCAGTGCCACCTATGAGTGCCACCTCATTGGTGTCACCTCATCAGTGCCCATCAGTGCAGCCATATCAGTGCCCGTCACTGAAGAAGAAAACGTACTTATTTACAAAAAATTTTAACAAAAACAAAGAAAAACTATTTTTTTCTTTTTCTTTTCTTTATTTGTTGCGCAAAAAATAAAAAAAAAAATCGCAGAGGTGATCAAATACCACCAAAAGAAAGCTCTATTTGTAGGAACAAAATAAAAAATTTGTTTGGGTACAATGTAGCATGATGGCGCAATTGTCATTCAATTTGTGACAGCGCTGAAAGCTGAAAATTGGCTTGGGCAGGAAGGTGTATAAGTGCCTGGTATTGAAGTGGTTAAAGGTTGAATTTTTAACTAAAATAAACATGTTATACTTACCTGCTCTGTGCAGTGGTTTTGTACAGAGCAGCCCCGAACCTCTTATCCAGCCAGTGCTCCTGGTTCCTCCTCTTCATCCAGTGCCCCCATAGCAAGCCGCTCAAACCTACTGGCCTGAGGAATGACAGATCTAAAAGAAGAAGTTTTACTACGGCTTGTATTATCTCCTATGGTTCTTGGGGTACAGAGATCGTAATGGGATACATATTTGCCACATTCATGGAGTTGGTTTACAGAACTGGATTCTTCCTGCTGTGCTTCATTATCAATTCTCCAGTTCTGCCCCCTTGTAGCAGAAGAAAAGTGAAATTTCACTTCGACAGAAGCAGCCCACTTTTAATAGCTATGAGGATTACGTTTGCCCTTTACAAGTATAGTTAGTGCACCGACAAATTCAGTTATTTTCCTAACTCCAACATGTCCCCCTTTACAAAGAACAATGTTGCATTCTTCGCCAATAAAAATTTTAAATGGGTTCTTCAGCATGCCTATATCCACCCCAGCTATTGTGTGGTCAAGTGAGGTGACTGGTCTTTTAGTCTGGTGTCACAGCATCTATAGCAGGGAAAAAGAGGAGCTAATGGTAAGAGGAGAAGGTGAAAAAGGTAGCAGATATTTAAATGCGGATTATAGTACCTGCCAATATTATACCACCCCTCAATGTATAGCTGTTTATTTTTGCTGCCATTTTTAACTAGTTGCTTCTCTCTACAGCTCCCTTCTTGTAACAGGTATGTGTTTGCTATATCTAATTAATATACATTATACACGATTTATATAGCGCCAACAGTTTACACAGCGCTTTACAATGTAGAGGGGGGACAGCACAATTACAGCACAGTTCAATACAGAAGGGACAGTAGGGCCCTGCTCATAGAGCTTACATTCTAAAGGGAGGGGGTGGTGGTACAAAAGGTAATAGATGCGGGGAATGATTTGATGGGGGTGGCTCGGGGACAGTTGTTAGGTGGGTGTGGGATAGGCTTCCCTGAATAAATGAGTTTTCTCCTAAAGGTGGAGAGGTTAGGGGCTGATCAGACATACCGGGGCAGGGAGTTCCAGATGATGGGAGTGGCTCTGGAGAAGTCCTGAAGGCGAGCATGGGAGGAGGTGCAGGAGGGGATGATTTGGGCGCTATCTGCAGGCGAGGTTGGTGATGTAGCTGGGGGCGATGTTGTGGATGGCCTTGTATGTTGTGTTTAGCATTTTGAATTTTTACGGTGGGATAGGGGAAGCCAGTAGGGCTGCAACTAACGATTATTTTCATAATCAATTAGTTGGCCGATTATTGTTTCTATTTTAAGATAAAATCATAAAAAATTAAAAATATAAAAAAGACCTGAAATACTATTCTGCAGATTTTCGGACAGGACTGTAATATTAGAATGCATGACAGAGTCCCTTGTCATATAAAGGGATATCCTGTCGTGTCTATTCCTCCCAGAAACACCAATGATGGGACACTATTCCCCCCCCCGCCCCCTCCCAGGAACACCAATGGGGCACCATTCCCCCCTCCCTGGAACACCAATGGGGCACTATCCCCCCCCCCCCCCGGAAAACCAATGATGGGGCACCATCTCTCCCCCCAGGAATACTTACGATTATGGAGCACTTGCCAACTTGTCATCACAGAAAATAATGTATTACTGAGTATTGTATAGCCGCTACCTTATATCACTTCACATGTGCAGCTCGGCGCTCATGGCTGCTTCTCGCCTATCTATTCTGTTGAGGCAGCAATCGCAGAGCTGAGAATATCAGGAGGGGGACCTGACGTCAGTGAGGAGGAGAGAGGCGGATGTGCGTGCCTGGTCACATGAGCGCCGCTGTATTCTGATGTGAATACGGCGCCTCCGCCACCTTGCACACAGGATTCTAACACTGGGACGGAGGCGGGACTGGCAGGGAGGAAGGTGCGTGCCGTTAGACCAACTAACCGATAATGAAAATCGTTGACGGCGATTTTCATTATCGATTATACTGATTAATAGTTTCAGCCCTAGAAGCCAGTGAAAGTATTGGCAGAGAGGAGCAGCAGTCATGGATCGGTTAGCGAGGTGTATGAGTCTAGCAGCAGCATTCATAATAGACTGATGGGAGGATAGCCTGCATAAGGGTAGGCCATTAGGGAGAGAGTTGCAGTAGTCAAGGAGGTAAATAATCAAGAAGTGAATAAGTTGCTTTGTGGTGTCAGTCAGGAAGGGACGAATTCTGGAGATGTTGCGGAGGTTAAGGCGGCAGGATTTAGCCAGCGATTGGATGTGGGGGCTGAAGGAGAGGTCAGAGTCAAGGATTACACCCAACACCCTGGCATGTGTGGAGGGACCGATGGATGTGCTGTTGATCTTAATGGTAAAGTCATTGAGGGGGGGGACTGGGAAGGAGGAAATATAACAAGCTCAGTTTTAGAACGTTTGCGTTTGAGAAAGTGGTGCGACATCCTTACCGATATGCCCTTTAGCAAGTTTGAGATCCATGAAAATCCATGAAAAGATCGAGGGGGTGAGTTGAGAAGTGGAGAGATAGATCTGGGTGTTGGCATAGATGTGGTATTGCAAGCCATGGGAGGTTATCAACTGGCCCAGGGAAGAGGTATAGAGCGAGAATAGGAGGGGTCCAGGGATGGAGCCTTGGGTCACCCCAACAGAAAGAGGAAGAGGAGTGGAGGAGATGGAGTTATAAGTGACACTGAAAGTGCACCTCTAGGAAGGAGGAGAACAAGGATAAAGAAGAATCACGAGGGCAAGGGAGTGTAGTTTGCTGAGGAGCAGGTGGTCAACTGTCGAGGGCAGCAGAGGGGTCTAAGAGTATGAGTATGGAGTAATGGTCATTGGATTTAGCAGTTAGTAGGTCATTGGTGAGTTTTAGTAGGGTAGTTTCAGTGGAATGTTGTGGACGGAAGTCGGACTATAGGGGGGTCATGGTTGTTGTCCACGAGGTAGCGACTTATTCGGTCATGGACAAGGCGTTCAATGAGCTTGGGTGCAAACGGGAGCGGGGCGATGGGTCTTAAGTAAGTCAGTCAAACAGGTGGGGTCTAGGAACCAGTGCATGTTTGAGCAGGGAAAGAAAGGTGCCGGAGGAGAGGTTGAAGATGTGGGTTAGGGAGTTTAGGATAGAACGGGACAGGGCCCAGGGGACAGGTGATGAGGTGGGCCATGGAGAGAAGTTTATCGACTTCATCGGTGGTAACTGGGCAGAAGGAGGAGAATATTGAATGTGGTGTTGGACCTGATGTGTTGGGTAGGGGAGGAAGTTGAATGCTGGCTATCTCCTCGTGAATTGTGTTGATTTTGCTTTTAAAATGGTTGGCAATCTGTTGAGCGGTAAGCAAGTTGGTGGGTGGGAGGTGAAGTAAGGAATTAAGGGTAGAAAAGAGTTGGCGAGGTTTGGATGAGAGGGTTTTGATAAGAGTGTTGTAGGTTTGTTTAGCAGTGTGGAGGCAGGAGTTGTATTTGAGGACAGATATGTAGAGGGTAAAGTCTTGCAGGGATTTAGATTTATGATATGCTTGCTCAAGAGCATGGCTGCGTGTCATCTGTTTGCCAGGGTTGTGACAGATGGGGCCTGGTTCTGCGTGTAGAAAGAGGAGCAAGTACGTCTAGGGAGGATGACAGTGTGTTGTTGTAGACGGAAGTGGTTAAGTCTGGGCAGGACAGGGGTGCGATTTTGTCGTAAAGGCCATCAGTAACAGAATGAAGAAGGGAAGAGTTGAGGTTGCGAAGGTTTCTGCGGGTAGTATTTTGTGGGTTGGCAGCATGCGAGGTAGGAGACAAGGAGAGTGTGAAACGGACAAGGTTGTGATCAGAGAGAGGAAAGGGGTGTTAGAGAGGTTGCAGCAATGGGAGAATAAGAGGTCGATAGTGTTGCCGTTGGAGTGAGTGGTGGTTTGTGTCCATTGTGTTAGGTTAAAAGAGGAGGTTAGGTTGAGTAGTTAAGAAGTGGTTGCAGTATTAACATCGATTGGAATGTTAAAGTCACCTAGGATAATTGCAGGTACTTCAGAGGGGAGAAAATAGGGTAGTCATGCAGAAAAGTCATCCAGAAAGAGTGACATTGGTCCAGGAGGTCTAATGCGATTGTTTAAAATCTGATAATGTAAAAAAATATTCAGCAGCATGATTCCTAAGCCCAGAAGAGTGCTTCCAATGTTGCTGGCTCCTAACATTTTGTAGCTGGCTCCTAGATTCTGGTCAGGTTTGTCCAAGTCTATTTAAGCATACACAATTTAAAAGTAAGAGATATATTGGAAATATGATTTTCGCCCTAAGGGCTCATTTACACTTGCTTTGGCTTCAACACACATTAAAGCACCTACGGCTTCAACATGCTTTTATGATGTGTTTTTGATGCTTCGTGGTGCTTCAATGAAGCTTTGGTGATGCTTCCGTGATGCTCTTTTGAAGCTTTGTTGAAGCTTAGCAGATGTCCTGTGTGTGTGGATATCTCATACCTGCAATTTCTCCAAAGCAAAGCTAAAGATGAATTAAAGCCTCTCAAAAGCTACAGGTTCTTCAAGCGAGCTTTGCAATAGACTTCTATGGAAGCTTTGAAGACGCTTTGAAGCACCACTAAAGCGACATGGGGTATCATTTTTTAAATCACAGCCGAAGCAAAGCAAAACTAATGCAAGGTGTAAACAAGACTGTAAGCTAACCATTTTATTTAGTGACAGGGGCTTTGACTGGCATTCAGAGAGCTTTAAAGCCTGTCCAAAGCTTGGTTTTGAAGCACGTGTAAACTAGCCCTTAGGTAAGAATGCATTGGCTGGGCACTGGTAGGGATGCATTGGCTGGGCACTGGTAAGGATGATGAAGCCAGACAGGAAGGAGTTGAAGGGAAAGGTACCCACCAGCAGGTGGTACGGGTATTGCATGGCTCTGGTCAGCAGGATGTACAGTAAAGCAGCAGCTTGAGCCTCTGTTTCCAAGCGGGGCAACACAGACATTTTACCTACAAAACACATGTCCACATTAACCATCTTACCTGGCTCCGGTGTGTCTCCCAATCTGGCAGCTCAATCCCGGCCGCACGTCACCCCTGATCCCAGCCGCATGGCAGCCGTGTTCTCTTAGTCACGCCCACCCTCGACACATCCCAGCTTATGGGAGATGTGGTTCAATGGGGGGGGGGGGCTGGAGTGCGCGGTGTGGACGAGAAAGCTTATATGGACGGCCGGTCAGAGTGTGTGCTCTTCCTGGCATGCCCACAGAGAGGGCCCTGCGTGCCACGGGTTCGCCATCACTGCCCTCTAGTAATAGAGGTCCCAGGATCTAGGTTACAAGTATTGGTTGCTTTCTGGAGATACCAAGCTATTGCTTCTAGAAGGAGAAGAATAAGAGCTGAGGTCACCCATTGCAGTGGGACCGTCCTGTGTGTCTTTGAAAAGGCATGTTGCACCATTTAGTGGAAACAACTAGGCCCAAAGTGGGGCAAGACCATACAAACCCAAGCAACTGGAGGGTCACGGACAACCGGAGGTGACAAAGTCACTGTAGGCAGAGCAATTGAATGAAACCAGAGACTGGAACAGCATGAAGAAAAAGCACAGACACACAGCACTCCACTTCGTGGACGACGTTTGCACTAAGTTTCGTCAGCCTTAATTGTTACTGTAGTAAGATGGCAATAAAAGCAAATACTTGAGTTCTCAGAGTCTGGGTGTCAGAGACCTGCTATGGCTCTATACCTAGAGAGTGCACCATGGCTAAGAGTACACCAAGCTTCTAAAAAGCACCAAAATACAGAGCCCAGTGCCTCAAAGTCAGATTCCAAACTAGCCCTGCAATCTTTCAGTCCAGCGTGTACTGCCTCCAAAGCAGTTGCTAAGGATATGCTGACCTGGATTGCTGTTATGTAGATACTAGCTTTGGCAGCATTTTGAAGTCTTGATTGATATACGGTGTACCAAATGCTTTGAAGAAAAAAAAAAAAAACCTAAAAAATAGGAATAAAAAGGCTAACACAAATATAGTTAGACTTTCTCAGCAGAGCTGAGGAAAAATGTGCCCAACCTCCTAGGACAGGAACAAAAAACTGAAGCAGGACAGTTGCAAACATCTTTATATGAAGGCTGGTTTATGGTTTTTGTTTGCAAGTGTGCCAACCTCCAGAAGTCGGCAGTAAAGACTGACTGTTTAAGAATTCCTAACATTGCTGTAGCCTTAAAATATAAGATAAAGAAAAGCATGTTTCTGTAGGAAATATATCAACACATAAGACAGGTCAAAGTCTTTCATTTTTAAGCTGCAAGGGTGAACTTACAATTTAAGCTATGAGCCCCTGGTGCTTTTCAATTTAATCTTTGTGTTTTGCAGCTATTAACCGCTAGCAGAAAAACCTCCCCCTCATTTATGCATCAGAGCTCCATTTGTACAGACAGTCCGCAATTAGTGATTTCACAAGGTGCCGCGGTTATTTTGTTTTGCAGTATTCCACAGCGCTGTCACACTTTGATTAATAACTGCATTTCCTGTTGGAATCACCTACTCTGTGGTTATCGGCCAGCAGGTGTTCCACACACAGGAAAACTGTAATTCCATTTAACAAGGAAAAGGCTTACAGGAAGACTACTGTATGTCTAATGTAAAGCATGTGTGGTAGCAGCAGGCCACTCCAGAAATCACTGATCGTGATATACATGGAAACTAGGGTTCTTCAAGGGGACCCAGAATACTTCAGATTAGTTTTCATATCTCTACATTACTGCATATAGGAGGAAAAAAAAAAAGGGAGGAGGAGGAGAATAACACTTACTGGGCCTCTAAGCAAAGAAGTCCGCACATGCATGGGAATCAACTGGTCCTACTACATGCATTAATAAAAATTCATTTTTCTGATGACAACTTCCCAAAGATCCATGCTGCAATAGTTCATCAAACAATGTGCCCATCATGGGTCAGTACCACTCCATGCATGGTATTGATGGGCTTGTGTTTAGAACTCACTGACAGGTGCATTAGACCTACAGATGATCTCCTCCTGACCGGCATTTGACTTCAAGAATGTTTTGCATTCCCAAAGACTAAGCAATTGCAAAACCTGTTCCAAGGGAACAAAGGCTTGTCAACACAGGCACTAACTTTTATTATTATTATACAGGATTTATATAGTGCCAACAGTTTGCGCAGCGCTTTACAACTTGAGGGTAGACAGTACAAATACAATACACTTTAATACAGTAGGAATCAGAGGGCCCTGCTCGTTAGAGCTTACAATCCAAGAGGGAAGGTCAAGAGATACAAGCTGTAATAACTATGGGGGATGTGCTGATGGAGAAAATAAATGTACAGTTGTTAGGTGGGGGCCAGATAGGCTTCTCTGAACAGATGAGTTTTCAGGGACTGGACAAAGTAGGAGAAGGTCGGACAGATTGGGGTAGAGCATTCCAGAGGATGGGAGAAGCTCTGGAGAAGTCATGAAGGCGAGCATGGGATGAGGTGACAAGGGATCTAGAAAGCAGGTCTTGGGAGGAGCAAAGAGGACAATCTGGTTGGTAATTTGAGACCAGGTGAGTGATGTAGCTGGGTGCCAGGTTGTGGATAGCTTTGTAAGTTATGGTCCGTATCTTGAATTTAATTTGTTGGTTGAGAGGCAGCCAATGGAGGGATGTAACAGACGCTGAGCGGTTTGTAAGGTGGATGAGCCTTGGCAGCAGCGTTCATGATGGACTGAAATGGATAGCCTATTTAGAGGTAAGCCAATAAGGAGGGAGTTGCAGTAGTCGAGGCAAGAGATGACCAGGGAATGGGTTAAAATCTTTGTGGTGCCATTGGTTAGGAAGGGGCATATCTTGGAGATGTTGGAGGGTGAGGTGGCAAATTTTGGATAGCGATTGGATGTGGGGCCCAACAGAGAAATCAGGGGAAGTGGTACATTGGAGAGGAAATATCATGAGCTCAGTTTTGGATAGGTTGAATTTGAGGAAGTGATGTGCCATCAGACTGATATGTCCGTTAGCATATTGATGATGCGCGAGGAGACAGATGGGGAGAGCTGGGGGGGGGGGGGGGTGGAGAGATAGATTTGGGTGTCATGAGCATAGAGAGTATATTGAAAGCCATGGGAGGCAATCAACTGACCCAGGGAGGTGGTGTAGATTGAGAAAAGAAGTCCGAGAACAGAACCTTGGGGGACCCAGACGGAGAAAGGAAGAGGCGAGGAGGAAGTAGAGGTGTGACACCAAAGGAGCGGTGGGATAGGTAGGATGAGAACCAGCAGAGTATACAGTGATTCCTACATTATTATAAGCAATTTACCAGCCAATTTGAATTTTTTTTTTTTAACCCAATCATAGTACAATGAAATCTGATTGGTTGGCTGTTATGAGTTATGACATCTGTCTGAACCTTTATAGCAAATACACTATCATTGTTATGTTTTTGGCTGTTCAATGACCAGAGCACTTTTTTACAATTTGGCACTGCACTGCTTTAACTGGTAATTGCACGGTCATGCAATGCTGTACCCAAACAAAATTTGCGTCCTTTTTTTCCCCCCCCACAGTGATTTCTTTTGATGGTAAACAATTGCCTCTGCGATTTTTATTTTTTGCGATAGACACGGAAAAAGACCGAAAATTTTGAAAAAAAAAATTATTTTCTACATTTTGTTATAAAAAAATTCAATGAACTCAATTTTAGTCATACATTTAGGCCAAAATGTATTCATCCACGTCTTAGGTCAAAAAATGTCAATAAGCGTATATTTATTGGTTTGCGCAAAAGTTATAGCGTCTACAAACTAGGGTACATTTTTGGGAATTTACACAGCTTTTAGTTTATGACTACCTATTTCATTTCTTGAGGAGCTAAAATAGCAGGGCAGTACAAACCCCCCCCCCCCCCAAATGACCCCATTTTGGAAAGTAGACACCCTAAGAAAATTGGGGAAAAAAGCCCATTTAATATTTTATTTTTTTGTCAAGAGTGATTGAAAAATGACAAAAAAAAATTAAAATTACACAAAGTTGTCACTAAATGATATATTGTTCAAACATGCCATGGTTATATGTGGAATTACACCCCAAAATACATTCTGCTGCTTCTCCTGAGTATGGGAATAACTCATGTGTGAGACCTTTTGGGAACCTAGCCACGTACATGCCTCTCAGCAAAAAGCTTGAAGTGTCTTCTTTCCAAAATGGGGTCATTTGTGGGGGTTTTGTGCTATCTTGGCATTTTATGGCCTTCAAAACTGTGATAGGTAGAGAGGAGTGAAATCAAATTTACAGCCTTAGAAATTCTGAAGGCGTTGCTTGGTTTTCGTGGTCCTGTACGCTGCTAGGCTCTCAAAAAGTCTCACACATGAGGTATCCCCGTACTCAGGAGAAGCAGCAGAATGTATTTTGGGGTGTAATTCCACATATAACCATGCCATGTTTGAAC